>JAHUXG010003800.1:0-42007 GCA_020740815.1 Sciurus niger
AATTTTTTTAACAAACATTGAATAAAAATGGTAAGAGTTTACACCTTCTATATAATACCAGGAGATTCTTCAATTTCTAGGTAACATAAGCAAGTACTAAAGGGCCAACGATGAATTTGAGCCATGATAAGACCTGATAATAATTTGATATTCAAAGGTCCTAAATGCACTCGCAGCTTCTGGGCTCCATCCTTATGCCTGCAATGGACTGCAGATTTCCCAAGGGTTGACTTTGTTTGATGGCACGTAACCTAAAATTGAAGATACTCCTTACACAATGGCACAAGTCTGTAAGCATTGGAATTTACACAAGTGCCAATTTTGAAAGGCAGCATAGATTGATGCCTCTCAAAATAAACAGGACTTTCTATCAATAAATACTTACACAGGATAAAAGTCTAATTCAAGGCAAAAATGTAATTTCTATCCTGAAGGTATAGGAACAGAAAAATTTTACTCAACACTAAACATGTTTTGATAGTTACTTACCCCCAAAACCATATCTGAAATCATTTACATATGCAACTTTAAATCTTATCAATGAATTGCCTACATTCAACTGAAAGATGCTCCATCCCTAGAGACATTGATACAATTGATTTAAATGTGAAGTTTTTAATCATTCATTCATGTTTGATGCTTTACTAAAGGAACCCAATGTCAAATGTCCACAGAATCCCTTAGAAGCAGTAAAACTTACCGCCTACATCAAAATGTACACATGATGCCTGTCAATCTTCAGTCAATGACTCAAAATGCCACTAAATATTCAAAAGTCTTGTGAGTGGTGGTACACAAGTACATGGAAGCCAGGTTTTTCAACAATTTATATTGCTTCAGTGATGCATCAGTTCAATCTGAGATATGAATTTACAACCTATTCACTCATTTCCACAGGGAAGGGTTTCATCTTGCTAAGGTGAAGCACAATGGATGGCGAAAATACAGTGTCAAGGAATATCTCTGCCTTATTATCACCCCTATTTCCCCAGCTGATATTGTGATTAACTTCTGCCCTGCACACCTAGAGAAGACCACCTAATTTGCGTACAACCAGGGCCTGCCGCACAAGGCTACTACTTGCCAAAGACCAGTGAAATGGAACCTTGAAATTTCATGCCACACAGCTTGAATATCTCTGTTTTTCAACTACAGGCTGAGTAACACACCTCTTCAGCTTTTTCATGGGAATGAACTTACCTATCACTTTCTGAGAGCTGTGCCTCACAGAGGAGTGCCTAAGCTTAGGAAAGGCAATTGTACTACAGAACTACTGGAGACTCCCACTCCTGCTTGGTGTTGAAAGCACTCACTGAAATGATACTGTCATTTGAATCTTGTTCCATTGCCAACCACGGTTTATAAGCATGTTTCAAAAGAGGACATATTGGTGAATGGCATTGAATGTTGAAAATGTCTGAAAATGGTAAGAAAGGCATGTGGTTGCATCCTCTTCTCATCTGACTTCCTTGCAGTGCTTGCAGGAAAATCCTCCATAGTCAAAAACCAACACTCAATATGAATTTATTATTTCTACAGTGAAAGCCATACTGCTGGAAGTTTAGTTACCTTTGAATACAGACAGTCCCGGGATGTGTGACTACAGAAAAACTTATTTCTGCCTTTAAAGAAAAAAAAGTTTTGTGGATTAACTTTGACAAAATAAGCAATTGTGATCCAGGGTGTCATGGGCCAGGTGAACAGGCAGGGTCCACTTGGATGGAGTAAGTTCTCTGTTCATTCCTCCTTAAGAAGACTTTTGGGATAATTGAAAGCCTAAACACATGCCATTTACACAAAAAAATAAAAAACCTTCATGTATGACACCATCACCCACCTACTGGATATTTGCCACCAAAAATATTTACCATGATGTTCTGACCTGAATAAAAAGGCCACTTTGGGTGGAGGTTCTTGCCTGTCATCTCAGGGACTGGAGAGACTGAGGCAGGAGAACCTCATTTTTTAAGATAGCCTCAGCAAATTCTGGAGGCCCTTAACAATTTAGCCAGACAGTCTCTGTAAATATGAATATAAAATGGGCAAATGATAAAGCTCCATGGATAAGTGCCTCAGGGATGAAAGTTGTTTACAATAAAAATGTGAGAATAAAAAAACAAGAAAATATAATACTCACCAAATATTCAGCCTCCCTGTTGGTGCTGTTTCCTGCAACTCCCATGAGGAGTCTTGGCACTGAGATTAACTTTCAGAATGTCACTTCACACAACATGCCAACATCCACTTCCACACAAAATACTGCAAACTTGGTTTTGATTCTTCCTAATGAAATGTCAGTGTTCACTATGCTCATGTGAAGAGACGGCAAAACCATGAGAGTTACAATGCTCGAAGTTGAAAAGGTTGGCTTTGGCCAACTTGGATACAAAAACCTGGAGATTTCTGCATTCACTGGAGACCGCACTTTCTTCCTCTTCCCTGCAAGACTTTCTGGGCCTAGGCGACAATGATCCCACTTAGCAGTGGCTATGACAAGCTGGGCACTCTGATGTCACAAAGGGGCTGACTGACAGCATGATGAAATTGCTGTGTGCTGCCAGGCAGAGGAGCCTCTGTGACAGGGGGATTCAGACAAGATTCAAGACAAGCATATGAGATGGTGTGAGGGAAGACCAAGGAACTGAGACCTTTTTCAACAAAGGCCATGCCAATCTTTGAAACACAGGAAGTGGGTGGTGGGTGTGTTGGGGGCTGCAGCCCATCTGGCCAATGAGATGTCTGGCTCCTTCCCAGACCTTGAACCCCATCTATTCCAGCTGTCAGCACTTTCCAGCCCGACCACTAGGTGGCGCAGCTGATTCTTATCAGCACCAGGCATGCTGGGTGCCTTGAAACTCTCAAGGAGCTGCAACACAAGTGAACCCCACAAGTTCTATGGATCCCGGATGGCAGGAGCATGGTGGAAGTGCAGCGAGAGCAAGGGAGGATCACCCAATTTACCACTGGGTCCAGCAACATTGTCCTCTGACACTGCTCATCCAGGTCCAGGCTAACTCAAGGTTTGCCCACTCAGGGAACTGGCTTAGGACCACAGTAGCCACAAGCAGTGATGTCTATTGATATCTGATTGCGTGTGTCTTAGGGGAAGCTAGAGATTGAGAACATTGTGCACAGTATGTTGTGGCCCCCCTCCTTTCCTAGAAAACACATTCATGTGACAACTGGACACTTTGAACGATGGAGGCAAAGGGGTAGTTGGTGGAGGCTACTCTCAGCAAGAGTAGGAGGGAGTCACTGAGCATGGGTATGGAAGGAAAGGAGAGAGGGAGCAAGAGAGCATCATATGCCCTGAATCTGCTGCAAAAGCCCGGATCCCCTGCAGATGCTGCTTCTGCCCTGCATCTGACCCTGCCAAGTAACTCTGTTTGCTGACATTTCCAAAAGACCCTTACTTTTTTAGGTGAAGCCACATCTCTCTAATCTGCCTTAACATGTGGATCTATCCTCTTGACCTGACTGTAGCCTTTCAGACACAGGGCCCTCTGTCCCTTCGTCCAGGGATCCTTTAGCTGACCCTGGTGAAAGGACACCTGAAGAAGTGTCACAAGCCCTGGCACAGAGATGCTCAAAAATTGTTTTTGAGGGGATTGAAATAAGTGTCTGAGAGTGAAGTCATAAGTACCCTTATGCATTTCTTAAAGCCAACTTTACACCAGCCGTGCACTGAAGGGCAAGACATTTACAAAACGTTCAAGGTCTTGTATTCAAAAGCAGAAGATCTAAAGCCTCATCTCTAGAGCAGTCCCAACAGAAAGGTTTAAAGAATGAAAAGCTAAGGTTTGGTTTTTTTTAACAGAAATTGAAAGAAACTGGTTAGCCCTAACAAATTGTGAATTATAACAGGAGATTCCGCAGCTTCAAGGTATCATAGGTAAATTACTAAAGACACAAGGATGAATTTAAGCAAAGATTAAGGCCTGACAATAATTTGACACTAAAAGGTCCTAAATGGACTTGCAGCTTCTGGGTTCCATCCTTTTCTCTGAAATGGAGTGCTGATTTCACAAGATTGACTTTGCTTTGGTGGCACATAACATAAAAGAAGACAATCCTTACACAATGCACGGGCCCCCAAGGGTTGGAATTTACACAAGTGCCAATTTTGAAAGGCAGCATAGATTGATGCCTCTCAAAATAAATAGTCCTCCCTGTCAATAAATACTTAAATGTGATAAAAGTCTACTTCAAGGAAAAATGTAAATTCTACACTGAAAGTACTGGAACAGAAAAGTTTTCCTAAACACTAACCATGTTGTGATAGTTACTCAACCCCAAAATCATATCTTAAAATATTTGTATATGCAACTTCAACTGTTATCAATGAATTGTCTATATCCTACTGAAAGGTGCCCCATCACTAAATAATTTAATGTAGCTGATTTAAATGTCAAGTTTCTGAGTCATTCATTCAATTTGATGCCTTTACCTAAGGAACCCAATCTCAAATTTCCACAGAATCCCTTAGAAGCAGAGAAAACAGCCTCCTACTTCTATCTCTACATATCATGCCTGTCAAGCTTCGATCAAAGGCTTAAAATGCCACTGAATATTGAAAAGGTTTGTGACTGGTGGTACGCAGGTGCATGGAAGCCAGGTTTTCAACAACTTGTTGCTACAGAGTCACATAAGAACAAACTGAGATATGGTCACAACCTATTTACTCATTTCCACAGGGAAGGGTTTAATCTTGCTATTTTGAAGCACAAGACATGGAGAAAATACAGAGTCAAGGAAAATCTCCCCCTTATCTTCAGTTCTAGTTTCTCCAACTGATATTGAGGTTGACTTCCACCCTGCCCACCTGGAGCAGGTCACCTAATTTGCATACATCAGGGTGACTGCCCCTGAAGGCTACTACTTGCCAAAGACCAGTGTAGTTGCTCCTTGTAATTTCATGCAACATATAGCTTGAAAACTTCATTTGTTCTTCAACTATAGAATAAAATATCTCTTCAGATATTTCATGAGAATGCTGTTTACTATCAATTTCTGAGAGCATGTTGTGCCCACTCTTCCTTTCCTTCTTAATCCAGTACCTTTTCCTCCCTGCACTCTGAGCTGCCCAGATGTGTTATTCCTTCTGCCTGACCCACAAAATTCCCACTAACTTCCCTTTATTTGAATACCTTCCACTACTATCTGTCTCCAGCTCTGGAAAAACTCTGCAGCCAGACCATCTCTTCATACTTTTCTGAGACTCCTTCCCCAATTTGATGGGCTTCCCTCTTCCTAGCTCCCAGTCTGCATATTTTTGGATGTTGGGCTCTAGAACTGGAGCTGCAGAATTGAAATTCCAGCTCTTGCAGGCATGGTCTTGGCTAATTCTTAATCCATGTCCTTTCCCTGGGCCTTACCATTAATGCCAGTGACATGGATGATATTATTTTCTGCTTCACATGCATAAGATGATCAATTGACCCACTGAATATCTGCAGATTCAATCAACCACAATTGAAAACACTTTTTAAAATTATTTTTCTCATTCTTATTCCCTAAACAATAGAGTATAACAATTTTTCATAGAGCACTTGCATTATATTAGGTATGAGAAGGCATTACAATCCTGTTGTAAATCATCCATAGATGATTATATGTAAATTCTTTTCCATTTTATATAAAGAGCTTGAGCATCCAAGTACTTGGGCATTGCAGGGTGTCCTGGAACATATCTCCCATGATAGGAGAGGTCACAGTACCTTTCAAGCATTGAATAAAATAGCTCTCTGCATAGTAAGGTTTCACACATATGTTTTAGAAGCACTACCCAGCACATACCTATTAATTGTTCACTGTTTCTGGCCCCATGCTAAGAGACATATTTTTCCCATTCTTCATGGTAACTCAATGAGATGGGTACACTCTCCTTTTATAGGTCAGGAAACTGAGTCATGATCAGATTGAATGACTTGCCAAAGAATACGCACCTTGTAGTGACAGAGTGGGAATTCAAACCCAGGCCTGTCTGTTCCACTCTAAGTCAGGAAAACAGTAGGTCCACTTATTCTCTCATTCAACAGACTCCTGTGGGTGCTTCCAAGAGGAGGATGCTTCATGTTCAAGCCCAAAGATTCATAGCAACTCTTAATCTAGGAGTCAGTGTCACTATTTGAAAGTTCCCAAGGAAGCTGCTGATGTGGGTACACAAGGCCCATCAGGCCTGTGAAAAAACTCTGCTTTGCATTAGTGGAGCCCCAGGTTGCTTTAACTTGCTTTGTCTAGGTGGCCAACGCACCTGCTTCCTCAGCACACTGCAACTGAACATCATGGTCACGGTCAATTCCCTGTTCTCAGAGCCAGGATCCAGAAGCACCTGCTAGCTCCACTTCTGCCATGGGTCCCCAATTTTCACTGTCATGCTCTAACCCTAACCCTAAACCCTAATGCTAGCACACCTGGCACTTCCCACCTCTCTTCTTCCTCAAGCAATTTCCCCAAGCAGTGAGCACAAGATAAACATTCCCTGAACTGGGACACGTGTCTATTGCCCACCTGGTAGAGGGAATCCCCCACTGTCTCCAAAGATGATGTACCCAGTCCACAGGATACTAGAGAATAGGAGATGCTTGCTGGATAGCAAACAACAAATGATGCTATGGTTTTGATCTGTAATGTCCCCCATAGTTCATGTGTTCAAAGTCTGGTACCCAATGCAGCAAGGTTCAGAGGTGGGGCTCTTAGGCAATAATCTGATCATTAGTACTCTGACCTCATCAGTGGTTTAATCCACTTGATGGATTAATCCACTGAAAACTGGATGGACTACTGGGAGCTGGGACATAGTTGGAGGAAACAGGTCACTGGGAGCCTGCCCTGAAAAGCTTTATCTTCTTCCTGACTCCTTCTTTTCTTTCTCTTTGCTTCCTGGCTGCCTTGAGTTGAGCAGTTTTGCTTTACCTCACCCTTTTACACCATGTTCTGTCTTGGAGTTGGCAGACCATGAACTGAATCCTATGAAATCATCAGACAAAATAAATCTTTCCTCTTCTAAGTTTTTTGTGTCAATTATTTTGGTCACAGCTACAATAGATAACATAAAAACTAATGATAACATTATTATTATTATTATTATTATTATTATTACTACTACTACTACTACTACCACCACCACCACCACCACCATAGACTGAGGACGTGCTATGTTCTGAGAACTGTGTTGAGGTCTTTAGGCTTTGATTGCATGACCTTACTGAACCCACCCTATGGTCTTTATGTTATAGGTGAAGAAAACCAGAAAAGGGATATTTCAAGTGCACACAGCAAGCAAGCAGAAGCTCAAAATCTGACCTCAGGTCCCAGTAAATCGTCTTGCTTAGTTGCACCTCTAACTCAATTGGGGTGCTTTAGAAAAGTAGGTGCCTAAGCCTTACTCTATGATTCATGTTTCAAAACCCATGCTTTATTTTTATGTGCCAAACTTGGAAGTTGACTTGCACTGGTCCTTCCTTGATATTTTGAAAACTCTCCTCCAAGATAAAGGACTCAATTGGTTTCATGTATACAGATAGAGGAAAGTAGCCAATGGTGGGCTAGGGACCGCCAGGTCCTGAATTCTGAGCCAGGTGCCACACACTACAATTGGACCATTCACCATGAGGGCACCATCACCTAAGATCTGCTTGGAAAGAGTTGGGAAAATTTTCCTTGAGACCAAAGCTTCCCTCAGGATATGAGGATTCTATCACCTGATCCATGCTGTCCTGGCAGAGACTCATACCTTCATCAGGGAACAATGGTGCAGTAGCTTAACCATAAGAGCACTCTTCTTCCTGAAATGTTCCTTTAGCGTCCTCTACTGAGGAAGTCCATATTGCACACAATGTAAATTAGAAATGTTTTAAAAACCAGGCTATTATGGAGGAGTAAATATTGAATAAAGGAAATATATAAGATCAGAGCCAAAATTAATGATCTTGAGAATAAAAATAACAGTACAGAGGATCAATGAAACAGTTATTTCTTAGAAAAGATAAACAAGATTGATAAGTCAGTATGCAAACATAACCAAGAGCAAAAGAGAGAAAAGTCATGTTTATAAAATTAAAAATGAAAAAGGAGAAATCACCATAGATATCACAAATTCCAGCAGATCATTAGAGACTAGTTTGAAAACATGTACTCCAATATAGTGGAAAACATAGAATAAATGCATACATTAGTAGGTAACTATGATCTGCCAAAATTGAATCAAGAGGAAATAGAAAAAGTAAACAGATTAGTAACTTGTAATAAGATAGAGAAAGTAATAAAAAGCCTTCCAACAAAGGAAAAACCAAGCCTGGATTGACTCCTAGCCAAGTTCTTAAGAACAACCTTTAAAAAAGCACTAAAGAAAAACTCCTTAAATTACTCCATGAAATAATAGGGGATAAAACACATTCCAAATTTATTAAGCCAGTGTTGCACCCATAGCAGAGAAGGACACAAAGAAAAAAAAAAAGAAACTATACTCCAATATCCCAAGGACCTTAGATGCACAAATATAGGATGTATGTTTTCTCTCATATTCAGAAGACAGAGAAGAAAAACAAAAAGAAAAGTGGGAATGGATCTCATGGAAATCAAAAAAGATCAGGAAGTGTCTGGCATACTGTGGAGTGACACTAGCCAAATTCTATTATTATATTGCTTAGAGGTAAAGAGAAGAGGAACAATCTAATGTTTGTTCCCTTTCTTCCATTCTCAAATATGTGAATGCTTTCTCCTTGTTGAAAGTGAAAATTTTCTATGAACTTGAGCAATTCTCGAGCCTCTTGTAGCCTTCATTTCTTGTCTTTTCTTTCTTTGCTAATCATTGACAAAGACAACTTATATTACAGAAAAGAATATGTACACTGAGTACTTAAAACTAACCACCTACATTCTGTAATTCATATTGTGCTGTATTTGCTTGACCTATATGTACCTTCTGTCCATTTGTCAGTTCATCTTCAGTTCTCATGCTGTTTCCACCTGCTCACTGCAGCATGCCTATAAGTTTACTTGGATTTTAAAGATAAAAGCCTTCACATGCATTAAGGCATTCAATCAAAATTATCTAATTTAACAGACATACATATAATATGCCATCCATGAATGAGTAAATACACTTTTTCTCAGGAGCACATGGATCCTTCTGTAAAACAGACTATGTGTTATGTCACAACGCAACTCATAGTAAATACAAAAAAATAGAGATACTACCTTGTATCTATCATATCATAATGGAATGAAGTTAGAAATCAATGACAAAATAAAAAACAGAAACTACTCTAACACCTAGAAACTAAATTGATATGCTATTGATTGATGCATGGATAGCAGAGGATATAAGGGAGAAGATAAAAAAATTCTTAGAGGTAAATGAAAACAATGATACAACTTATCAAAAATCTCTGGAATGCTATGAAAGCAGTACTAAGAGGAAAATTAATTGCATGGAGCATATTCAATAAAAGAATAAAAAGTCAATGAACAAATGACCTAATATTACATCTCAAAGTCCTATAAAAAAACAGATCATCACCAAAAACAGTAGAAATCAGGTAATAATTAAAATCAAGGATAAAATCAATAAAATTGAAACAAAAGAAACAATTAAAAATTGATAAAACAAAAATTGGTTCTTTGAAAAAGTTAGCAAAATTGATCTGCCCTTAGCCACACTAACAGGAGGAAAGAGAAAAATCAAATTACTAAAATTCATGATGAAAAAGAAATTGACAGATACCATTGAAATACAAAATATAATTAGAAGCTATTTTGAAAATCTATCCTCCAAAAAAATAGAGAATCTCAAAGACACCACAAATTTCTAGCAACGTATGATCCTCCCATACTCAATCAGGAGGATATACAAAATTTAAACAGATAAATTTTAAGCAATAAGATAAAAGAAACCACCAAAGCCTCCCAACCAAGAAAAGCCCAGTACCAGATAGATTCTTAGCACAATTCTGTAATACCTTCAATCAAGAACTAATACCAACACTCCTTAAAGTACTCCATGAAGCAGAAATGGAGGGAACCCTTCCAAACTCATTCTATGAAACTAGTATCACCCTGATACCAAAATTAGACACACACATCAAGGAAAGAAAACTTCAGAATATCCCTGATGAGTATTGATGCAAATATCCTTAACAAAATTTTGGCAAACAGCAAACAAAGCATATTAAAAAGATAGTACCATGATCAAGTGGGATTCTTCCCAGAGATATAAGGTTGGTTCAACATCCAGAAATCAATAAATGTAATTCATCACATCAACGGACTTAAAGCTAAGAATCATGATTATGTCAACTGATGCAGAAACAGCATGTGATAAAACACATCCTTCATGCTTAAAACACAAGACAAAATATGAATAGTGCGATCATTGCTCAACTTTGTAAAGGCTATCGATGCTAATCTCATGACCAACATCATTCTAAACAGAGAAAATGAAAGCATTCCCTCTAAAAATTGGAACAAGGTAGGGATGCCCTCTTTCATCACTTCTATTCAACATTGTCATTGAACTCTAGTCAGAGAAATTAGACAGACCAAAGAAATGAAAGGAATATAAACAGGAAAAGAAGAACTCAAGCTGTCACTATTTGCTGATGACATGATTCTATATTTAGAGGATACAAAAAATTCCACCAGAAAACTTCTAGAACTAATAAATGAATTCAGCAAAATAGCAGGATATATAATCAACATGCATAAATCAAATGTATTTCTATTCACAATTGAAGAATCCTCTGAAAGAGAAATTAGGAAAACTACCTCATTCACAATAGCCTCAAAAAACACTTAAGAATCAATCTAATAAAAGAGGGAAAAGATCTCTACAATGAAAACTACTAGAACACTAAATAAAGAAATTAAAGAAAACCTTAGAAGATGGAAAGATCTCCCATGTTCTTGGATAGGCCGAATTAATATTGTCAAAATGGCCATACTACCAAAAGTGCTAAATATATTTTATGGAATTCCAATTAAAATTCCAAAGTCATACCTTGTATAAATAGATAAAGCAATCATGAAATTCACTTGGAAGAATAGGAGACCCAGAATAGCCAAAATAATCCTTTGTGGGAAGAGTGAAGCAGAAGGTATCTAATATGAGACTTTAAACTGTACTACAGAGCACTAGCAACAAAAATGGCATTGCATTGACACCAAAAATAGACAGACTAATGTTTTAGAAGAGAAGACACAGAGATAACCTCACATAAATACAGTTATCTCATAGTAGACAAAGGTGTCAAAAACATTCACTGGAGAAAAGATAGCCTCTTTGACAAATGGTGCTGGGAAAACTGGAAATCCACAAGCAGTAAAATGAAATTAAATCCCTATCTCCCACCCTGCACAAAACTCAACTCCAAATGGATCATGTTTCTAGAAATTAGACCAGAGATCCTGCACCAAATAGAAGAAAAAAATAGATCCAAATCTTCACAATGCTGTCTTTGGACCAGATTTTCTTAACAAGACCACTAGAGAACAAGAAACAAAAGCAAGAATCAATAAATAGGATAGATTCAAACTAAAATACTTCTTCTCAGCAAAGGAAGCAATCAATAATGTGAAAAGAGAGCCTACAGTGTGGGAAAAAATCTTTTCCACATGCATGTCAGATAGAGCACTAATCTTCAAAGTTTATAAAGAACTTAAAAAACTTTATACCCAAAATACAAATAACCCAATAAATAAATGTACTAGAGAACTGGACAGATGCTTCACAAAAGATATACAAGCTATAAATAAATATATAAAAAAGTGTTTGAGATCTCTAGCAATTAGACAAATGCAATCAAAACCATCCTATGATTTCACCTTACTGCAATTAGAATGCCTATTATAAAGAACACAAGCAATAATAGTGTTGGTGAGGATGTGGGAAAAAAGGCACACCCATACATTGCTGGTTGAGTTGCAAATTGATTCAGCCACTCTGGAAAGCAGTATGGCAATTCCTCAGAAAACTTGGAATGGACCCACCATTTGACCCAATTATCCCACTCCTTGGTTTATACCCCAAGTCAGCATACTACAGTAATGCATGCACCTCGATGTTTTTAGCATCTCAATTCTCAATAGCAAGATTTTGGAACCAATCTAGATGCCCTTCAATAGTTGAATGGATAAAAGTGGTGGTATTTATACACAATGGAATATTATTCAGCCATAATGAAGAATAAATTGCATTTGCAGGTAAATGGGTGGTGTTGGAGAATATCATGCTTAGTGAAATAAGCCATTCTCAAAAATCCAAAGGCCGAATATTTTCTCTGTTAAGTGGATGCTGATACATAACAGGGATGGGTGGGAGGAAGAATGGAGGAGCATTGGATTGTGTAAAGGGAAAAGAGGGAAGGGAAGGGGGCAGGGGAAGAAAAGATAATGGAATGAGATAAATATCATTACCCTGTGTGCATGTATGATTACACGAATGGTGTGAATCTCTAGCATGTACAACCATATAAATGAATATGTGTTCCCATTTGTGTACAATGAATCAAAATGCATTATGTAAAAATAAAAATTTAAGGAATGGTCTTTCACATTGATCAAAACCCTGACCACGTCTGTTGTCTTCTTTTATTCCTGAAGTTCATTTGTGTGTCATTTCATTTCAGCCTGGAGAAGTTTCTTCCACAGATTTTGCCAGCAGGTGGTCTGTTGTTGCATTGTCTAAGTTTACTTTTATTTGCATTAACCTTTGTGTTAGTTTTTGTTTGGTCCTCAATGAGGCCCCAGTTGGTCTTTTATCTCAGCACTGCAAGGTCTTATTGCAATCTCCTCTGGTCATCATGTTTTCAGATGAGAATTCACAGGCCCCCAACTTCATTTGTTCCTATATCAAGCTAGTAGTTTTCTCAAGTTTTCTTCCTCTGTGGTTTTCTGTGGACTGAGTTCATGTGAGAATGAGGCTTCTGAATCTTCCTGTATCTGGGTTTTATGCATTTGTGGAGTTTGCAGCCAATCTTTCTCCCAGGAAACTCATTGCCCAACACCTTTTGCTCCTTTAGGCACTATTATGTACCATTGAAAAGGTACAATATTCACTATTGTTTCTCACATCTCTAATATTCTTTCATTTTCATTCAATCATTTATCTTGTCCTTCGTTTTTATCAGATAGTTTCATTACTGTTGATCTTCAGGTTCTCTGACCCTTTTTTCCTGTACTGAGAAGTTATTTCTTTCATTAGAAGAGTTTGGCTCTTCAGTAATGGTTATAATGGATGCTTCCTATGATGATTTCTTTAAGTGGGTTACTTCAGGTTTGAAGGGTTGCCAGATTGTACTCATCCTCTGTGTGTTTGGTGTGTAACTGTGAATGGTGTCCTGGATAGGTGGATTATGGTATGGTGAGATTCTCTTTCCTATTAAAACAGTCAAGGTTGAACATGTGTGCCTTGCCTTCAGGTGACCTCTGTTGCACTCAGTGTAGATCTTAGGCCCTTACTGTGTGATCATGTCCCCATGGCTCCCCCATAACTCAAGGGTTTGTGTGGGATTGAGTGATGGCTCATGGCATAGTTCAGTTCTCAAAGCCTTCACTCTGCTTATTTGGGTGTGATCTGTGCATGTGCAGCTTAGGTTGCTTCTGAGAATTGTGTTGGTTCAAAACAGACAACTCATTCCCTCTCCAGCTCACTCCTCCTCGAGATTCTAGTCCCATTTTCACCTCCTAAAGGCCCCTATTTCATGTTCCTCTCAGGTTTTTCAAGCCCCTGAGGTACTGTGCATTTCCACATGACCAACTCGACTCCTAGGCACAACAGCAACAAAGAAGAAAAGAAATGAAAGGAAACCTGCAGTGGAAATTTTTCTCACACCGTTCAGATAACAGAACTTTCTACCAGTTCCTTTGCTTGGAGAGAGAGGCAATTTCTCAGTGTTAGGTCCTTCTGCTACTCTTGGGGCTGCAGGATAATTTTATAACTGTGGAGAGAAAAAGAAATCAAATAGGGGTGACCCTTCACTCCTGAACATGCAAAACCACTTCCCACTTCTCTGGATAGAAACAGGGCATTGGTTCCCTGAGTTTCTCCTTTCAGTAGCAGCTGGATTTCACCTACCTTGGAGGGAGCTGAGAGACACATAGGGAAAAAATCTCCATAAGTAAGACTCATTATGGAATGTTATTCAACTCAGTCCACCATCTACTTCAGATAATTTACTTCTTGGTGTTTTTGGTTCTCTGATTAGAGTTCTAACTTACACTGTGTGAGAACAAGTTGTCTGGGGGTTTCCATCTTGGCCCAACAAAAAGTCTGTGGCTACTCTAGAACAAATGCATTCACATTGTCACATACGGGAGGGTTTCCTTCCTTTTCAGGGCTGAATACCATTCCACTGGGTGCTTATGGAACTCTCTTATGTCCATTCCTCTGAACAATAGAATTTTGATTGTTTTCACATCTGTCTGTTATGGGTTGTGCTGTAGGGAACACGGGAGTGCAGATATCATTCACTCTTATTCCAAAAATTTTGAGATGTGCCCAGAAGTGAAATTGGTGAATCATGCTAAGATAAAAAGTCAAACACAGAAGGAAAATACTGCATGGCTCTTCTTATATAATTCACTTAAGAAAAATGTTGAACTTTGCTAATTTGTGTACTCTCCATCCTACTCATATAGAAATGCATATGTAATGAAGATATGTCCCCTATCACTATGCCTGTTTACCAAAGTTTATCAAATATGGTATCTAAGGCTATATATTCTTTATTCTGTATTTTGCATTTTGCTTAATATAGTGAGAGACTAGGAATTGTACGAATGCCTTGACTTTTGAAAATGGAAGTCATGGGTAGAATGAGGAAATGTAAAGTGAACTTTCTCTGTTATGGGTGCATGGACTCCACTTGAAACATGTAGCCAGAAAAGAAAGAAAGGGGAGATCAAGGTACTGGTTTTCATAGTGGCATAAGTGCCACACCTTTGAAAGAGCTCATTCACATGAGTGGTACAGAGCAATTACATTTGGAATCAAACTTAATGATGATTCACCTTAGGGATTTTTTAATGTCTATGTTGGTACAAAAGCAATATATTTCCTGTAGAAACTACACTTCAGTTTTTTGTTTGTTTTTGTTTTTTTTTTACTTTTTCCATGGTACCAATATATGGCACAACCACTCAGGATGCTTGGCAGTGGCAGTGAGCTGCAGCTCCCAGTCAGCCACACAGTCATCAGGTGAAAGAATGGATGCTACTGTGCACTGTGTTCCTGAGGTAAGGAGTCTGGTGCCTAGTGTATTAAACATATTTTTCACTAGAGGTCTGTTCTATTTTTGAGAATTCACCCCATCTTTAGTGAAGTAGTACCTGTATTGTTTTTAAGCACTTTTCTGTTTTCCCATTTATTTCACCTAAGAAATCAAGTTTAAACAGGAGGAGACAGTGGCTTACAAAGATGATGTGGCAAATTCCCCACAATTCCACAGTGCCACAGGAAATTCTAGGATCTAAACACCAGAAACCTTCACTACCTTCAGGACCTCAAGTTGTGTGCAGAAACAGCTGCTTATGGAAGCTCTGACCTTGCAAGTACCACTCAGGTCTGCAAGAAATCCTGCCCTTCCTCCATCCAGTCCCCCAGGGACAGAGGCTGTGCTCCAGTAAGGCATCCACTTGTTTCTGAAAGTCTAGTCCAGGTCTTGGGTGGGATCTCTTTCTGCAAAACCAGGTAGCCTCTTGGAATAAATCCTCTTTTCTTCTGCTCAGACTGGTAAGAGATCCCTTCCAGCCATCTCAACAGGTTAAAGAGGTACACAGGGAAAAGGGGCAGCATAGGATAGAGAGGAACTCATACTTTGTTGTTTGGGGTAGGAGAGAAGGTTGGGGGACACTCCCAGAAGCACGCTGATCCTTTCTCCCGAGTTTCCTTAAACGTAGTAGCCAGTTCTCACTCCAGGTGCTTCCTGCTCTCTTCACATTTGGACATAGAAAACAAGTTTGCAAATAAAATCTGCCCTCACTATTAAGACAAAAAGGAACAATGACTGGGAGATGGGGCCAGCTTCCCCAATGTTCTTGGACAGTGAATTCTCTAGCGTACCCTAGAAGGGAACTCTCTTCTTTTCCTATCTTCTGCTGCATGGAGAGGAGACCTGGATCTCATCCAAGACCTGAATCATGCCTGACCTCTGAGTCAGATGACTTCCAGATGTTATTGAATTCTGAACTGAGTCTGAGAGGTCCTGGGGCCTAGGAGTGACTGAGTTTTTATTTTCTAAGAGCAAAGACGTGCATACTCTTTATTACTTTTTTTTTTTTTTTTTTTTTTGGTGCTGGGGATCGAACCCAGGGCCTTGTGCTTGCAAGGCAAGCACTCTACCGACTGAGCTATCTCCCCAGCCCACTTATTTTTTTATAGTAATCATTGGTTTTCAATGTAGACATTTAGAAAGTACAGATGTACAAAATGGAGAAAATAAAAACTATCCATAATTACATCACCAAGGGGACATCACCAAGGAAATTTCTGTGTATCTTTCCAGTATTTTTTCTCTCCCCTATGATACCACAGGAAAGGGGGGAGGAGCCTCATGTATTTTATAAAAACCTTTCACAAGGTGTGATTCATTTTGAAGGAAAAAGGAGAGTTTGGGGAGAGGCATTCACCTTTTAAGATCTCCCTTAATGAAAGTTTTAGACACCTAAAGTGGTAACCCTATGAAAGCAGAATTTAATATTAAATTAGGGATGGGGATGGAAATAGGAAAGACAGTAGAATGAGTTGGACATACCATTCCTATGTAACTTAGTAGATGCTTCTAAAGAGGAGACTATGGAGAAGCCAGTGTAACTCCACATCCTGTACAACAAAAGGAATGGGATTCTAATTAGAATAAGTTAAATTCCATGTATGTTTAATATGTCAAAATACACTCTACTGTTGTGTATATATTAAACAAATTTTAATACTATATTAAATTGGAATATAATCTTACACTTTCTTGTAGGGATATAGTGTTATTCTGATGCATTATAACAATAATTTTAAAAAGGGTAGTCTCACATTAATAATTGGAATTCACAAATGCATTCCTACATGATGAAAAAGAATCTTAATGCCATGTGATCACTGCTGGGATCTGTCAAGAGCTTCCAGGTTCATAAATCCTGTGTTTCATTCCACTAAATGGAAAAGAAGATGCTGAGACCTGAGAAACTGGTTAAATAAAACTTTAATCTCTGTAGAGATGAGAAAAACACTGATGGTTGCAGAAGTCTCAAGAAATTGCATTAAAAAAATATATTTTTGAAAATTAAAGTAGGAAAGAAAAATACTCCTGCGTTGTTTCATACAGCAAAAATTTCAGTATATAATTGCTTGTAACATTGTCAATTTCCCAACAGTATTCTTTAAACATATTTCCCAGTGAGACACAAAATTGTTGGGGTAAATGTTTATCAATCGTTTACCGAAAGTGTTTTATTGACCAGGAATCATCATCCAGCATCAGGCTTGCTCAGTCTACTCTGATCTGGGTCATTTTTCCATGTTTTTTATGACCATAACACTTTTGGTGGGTATGGGTCAGGTAAATCTTAGAATGTGCCTCAGTTTGTGTCTGTCTCATGTGAATCTCATGAATAGACTGGCATTAGGGACATTTTGAAAGAACAGCACAGAGGTGAAGTGCCCTCATGTCTTTTCATCACTGGGCCAGGAGTTTTGAGAGTGCCAGGTGATCCTGCTGGTGACCTTCCTCACTCAGTTCAAGTCATGAGTGTTTGACTGCATTACTGTAATTTTACTCCTCCTACTTCTCCAGAGTCTGCTCTTTAGAAGCATCTAATAAGTTTAGTATACCCTCCTGTGAACATAGAGAAGGAAGCTCCATCTTCTGAAGAGGGGAGTCTATTTTGGGGAAATCTTCTGAAAAAATTTCTGTCTGTTTTGCACCCTTCTTTATTTATTCATTCATTTATATCAGCATTAATTCATTCATGTTTATTTCATTCATTGTTATAACCCAAGGCTGTATTAAGAAATATTCATAAATAACAAAATTGAATGCATTTAAACATTCCAGCAACTCTCTGAAGTTGATGCTATTATGATGCCCACTTTAAAGGTGAGGACATTGCTCCTAGTATTACAATGGCAGAGGCTGATTTGAATTTACTTAGGTCATGTGTTCACTTCTAAAACTGAAAACTTCATTGTTTATTTAAAGATGTAATATTAAAATCTACCTTCAAAATAATTGGATCTTTCGTGGGCTAATTCTTTTTTTCACAAGTATCAGACTTATATTGAGAACATCAGCCTATCAGAGAGTAGACTACCAGGAAAGTCAGCCTATCAAGGAACAGTCTTCAGGCAGATACCAGGATTGCCTCATGTACAACAGCCAGCCAGAGTTACTTCCTAAAACTTGTATATGAGTGCAGCTATGTCTGGCAAGCTGCCAGGTGCCATCTTAGAGATCAGGCCACGGTGCAGCTCTGAGGCCCTCAGAGCCTGCCCCTGACATCTCCCCCTTATTCTTTAAATAAAGAAAAGATGACTTGGGACCATGCCTGTCTTAGGTTGTCCATGGCAAATTACATCCTTACCCATCATTGGAATTCCAGGCGTCAGAACCCTGTCTTAGGTTGGTATGCATTTCCATGGATCTTACCTGTCTTTGACTACTGGTCCAGCATGCTTAACCATACTTGGGGGGATGTGCCTGTCTCAATGGCTGTCAAAGCCTGTACTATAGCCTGTCGATGACGTTGGGCATCTTGGCGAGCTCTGATTTGGCTGTGTATAACATAGGCTCTCCCTAAGCAGATAATAATCAGAACAGCTAGTGTTCCAGCCCACTGTTTTGTCAACCCCAGGGCTTTAGATAACAAAGAGAACATCTCGGATACCAATGCAACTTGAACCCTGGTGGCATTGACTCTGAGTATTTCAGCTCGTAGTTGACTGGTTAAATTATCAAACATAGATGACCAATTGCCAGTAAGGTAGACAGAGAGATTTTTAGATAACATAGCCGCAGAGCTAAGGTTATTATAAGCAATAGGGGTGACACATACATACTGCTCTTAAAGGATAAACACATCCCAGTCCCAAAAGTTCTTGCAAGATAACCACTTGTTCTTGTAGTAAGTCCACTATTTGATTTACAAGGAGTATGCCTGCTGTTAGATGTTGGTTTAGGGTCTCTTTAGTCTATAAGGCTGCAGCTGTATTTTCGGCCAAGTGATTGTTGTTGCTGTCTGTATGGTTGTGTCAACGCTGCTGCTGCGGTTGCGGCTGCCGCTGCAGAGACTGCTACCGTGGCGACCACGGCCACTGTGATGCCAAAATCTCTCCTGTTTCTTGATAGTAACACTGGCAATTCTGCATCTGTAACAGAGACTGGGACTGGTAGGAAGGTAGGAACACACATTAAGTCTGCCAGCAGGAACCTAGAAGCATTCCAACATTGAGAGAGATAGCATAAATCTGAAGTACAATCGAGAGAAGCAGTTGTTTCGTTAGTTAACAGAAACATAAAAAGGGGGAAACACACAAACTGGGGTAGGTGGAAAGGTACATAATTGAACTGTTCCTCCTAAGAGACTAAAAAGAGGTTGTAAGTTAGTTCAAAGGGGGGAAAGGCTATGCGCATCATGGTCATCAGGAGTATGTTCAGCATCTTCATTTTGTTGGTCTGAGTTACTTGTTGGTAGCGTTGGCACTGGTCGAGTTAGGAATCCAGATAGGCGATGTTTTATCCTGTGGAAACACACAAGCTGAGCCACGGCTCCAGTAAAGCACCAGGTCCAGGCCATTCCATTGTCCAGTAAGAACATCCTTCCATTTAACATCGCTCTATCATGTTGTTTATGATTGCCATGTCTCTCAGCGGCAGAGCGACCCTCATTATCCAGAGTTAAAAAATTTAAAATAAAGAGGCAAAGAGAAAGTTTATCTTTAGGGGAACTGAAGGTCTCCCCTATTCCCCCTTTTTGCTTATAAAGAGTATTTTTGAGGGTGAAATGTGCACGTTCAACAATACCTTGTCCTTGTGAGTTATAAGGTATACCTGTGGTTAGAGTTATTTCAAATTTAGTGAGAAATTGGTTCTTACCAAATTTAGTTTTTAAAGAAAAATTTAGACTCTATAATGTAGTACAATACTCTAACAGTTGCTTAACCATAATTGTATAAACCCCTATTTTTAAGACTAATTGTTCTAAAGAATAAAACTTAATAGACACAAAGTTAAGAGTAAATTAGTGTTTCTAAGAAATCCTTGTTATTTTACCATGTCATTTTACCATATAGATTAAACTTTGGTTTATATTAGAACATTAGTATTTCACCTTAGGAAAAACCTTAAATAGCTTTAAATGTTTCACATACATACAACCAACTTAGTTACATGCAAACTTGTTGAAACTTGCCCTTTACTTACATAGACTTTCTTAGCACTTACTTAGACCCTCATTTATTTCATCACACAAGCACTTTCTTACCCAGAAACATTTCCTTTTCCCTTTTACTAAATATATTTCCATACCCAGAACCTTTATTTTCTCTTTCCTTTTGACCCCTTTTTGTTCACATTCTGAAACAACTCTTATGAAATTTCTGAATTTAAAAAAATGACTCTATTTTAATAAGATTAAATATTTTGTTGTTTATAGTACTCTAATTGAAACACAGTTGAAACTTTTAGAACCCTTTGTATATAGAATTATACCTATTAGGACATAACTCTTAGTAACCTTGTTTTTAGTTTAGTGATGACACAAAACAATTTTTTCTACAAACACATTTGAGTAATCCCATGCATGTCAACTCTAATTCACTTATTTTGTAAAAACCAAGATATCAGACAAGTGTCCTGAACAGTATTTGCCATCTTTTTCTTGTTGAAGGAAAGTTTTATTAACATCAACATTTTATTAATTTGACCACCTAAAGACTTTCGAGTTATTTTCAAGACATTTTACTTCTATTTGTTTACCCAATTTAAATGGAACCTTTTTAAATCATGTGAATTAAAAGTATTTGGATCCATTTTTAAATTTTAATTTTAGGAGTGCTCAGTTTTGATACAGACAAAACATGACATCAAACAGCACGACATACACATAACACAAAATCAAAGGTCTTGAAACTTTATAGGTGAATCTCCATTGCAATGTAACAGATGTTCAAAAACTCTAGTTGAATAAAAAAAAAATAGAACTGATCAAAAAAGTCATGAGCTCAAAAAATATGTAGAATTAAAAAAAAACAAGAGTCCTGGAAAAATGAAGCGGCCGTTAAGTACTTTAGTAAAGCACCATAAAATTTACTTTTGCTGGAGTTTAGGTAAGACTCTTTTTGCTCTTTTTTTTTTTTCCCCCCTTGGGTTTGAGACCGGTCTCCTACTGAGTCTTCTAGCTTCCTCCATTTACATTTCAATGTAAGCTTTGACCGAAATCTGGATCTGAAAGCTGCTAAAATGTTCCAGCAGAAACTTGATACCTAGGGCATTTTAACCCTTAATCCTGGTTAGTAATCAATTCAGGTTTGGATGCAGAAAATTGTGAAACAATTATCTCCCAATATTTGTGGGGACTGGGGCTACTATATCATACTCCTTACTAGGACATGCCACTGATGGTTGGGCTGGTTACTCCCTCCACACCGGCATATGTGGGACCTCATGGCAAGAGGACTAGGTGGGCTGGGTGGGGCGAAGTTGGAGGAGGAGAAGGAATTAAGAGGGGAAGAAGAAGGAGGCATTCAAGTTTGCAGGAAGAGCATAGAAACTCAAGAAAGAAGAGACTTGAAGATAAGGAATCCCTTTCCATCTGCCCACTCGCTCATGGATGCTGTGTTCCAATATCTTTGGTAGCCACAATCCACCTTCCCATGGAGCAATCTTTCATCCCTGTACAGGCCAATTTCATTCCTTCCCAAACTAACATTTTACCATTTACCGGGAAGGCCATACAGGGAGGGGGGAGGTTAGAGTCTGTGAGTTCTTGCCCAGTATCATAAAATGGCCACCGGGAAGATTTCCCGCCATCCGGAAGGAGGAGGGTGAGGGCTTTCATTGGAGTCTGATGTGGCCCCAGAATACAAGATGGCAGCAATGAGCCTCCCCGGGGCGGTAGTGGGCCCTCCCTATGTGTAGAGGCTGGCTGCCCTCGTGGTTCCTCAAGCTTGGGAGGAGCGGATTGAGATGGATTGGGCTCCTCATTAAAGGTCTCCCAATGTTGTTTACTATGTGGCAAGTTTCTGGAAGGAGATGCAACGGGAGGAGCCGGCAGTTCTTTAGGCGGCGGCTCTTTGGGGAGAAACTTGGAGCCCCCTTTGGGAGGTTCTGGAGAGAAGCAGGCCTTAAGGGCAGATAACATAGGGCAGACTCCTAATGGGGGACCCTCCCCTAAACTGATTTCCCTCTTCCTAACAAGTTGTCCTACACGATCCCATGTGGACCACTCAAAAAGATTAGTGGCAGGAAGCCAAGAGGCCACCAGAGTAAAGGTGTCCCAGGCTTTTTCCGCCTGTGTATCAGACCACTCAAGGCTGCTACTCTTCAGCATGTGTCTAAGAGCTGAGAGCGCAGGGTCACCATGTGTGGTGTGTGTTTGCCCCATTTTTTCTTTAGTAGATCCTGTAAAAGCAAGATTTTTTGTTCTACATATTAAATCCTCCTCTTCATCTGAACTATCCTCACACCCAGTTTCATTTTCCTTGTCTGTCTCTGATCTTATTGACACCCTTTCTGATGCTTTAGACCTTTCCTCTTTTATTTCCTCCAAAACCTCTTCCCCTTGTTTTATGGCCTCTCTGCATTTGGTATTAGGAGTATCTAAACACCCTCTAACTAAGATCCATATGGCCACGGTTCCCAGGGGTAATGGTTTTACTCTCTCTGTCACTCTCAAATCCTCCTCTAGAAGCTCCCATTGAGGGATATTCAGATATCCCTCGTCCAAGAACCATGGCGCAATATCTTCCACTGTGCATAAAAAGTTTCGGGCTGTTTTAGTTTCAAGAGGAATTCCATTGGCCCGGAGCAAATCCTTTAAGGGACCTTCCATGCGCTTTCGTGACATGTCAGTGCCCATATTTCTCTATTAAACTAACAGAATGCAAAGCACTTTAACTAGCAAAACAAAAGCGAAAGCACTTACAAACACTCAATCTCTGTCGCTTAACCCGCGAACTTTAACTCCTTCGCTTATCCCGTGAACTTTAACTCCGTCGCTTATCCAGCAAACTTTAACTCGTCGCTTATCCTGCGAACTTTAACCTGGCCAGACTGTACTTTACTTTCCCTGTATTTACCTGATCAGTTCCTTCTTCTTAACTCAAGTTCCCAGGTTTAGGCACCACTTATGATCACCCACCGCCTGCGGGGACAATCACAATGCATACGCTCTTCTTGATCACAGGAACCAAAAAGGCTCATGGGCTAATTTTTGAGGAATTATCAACAATGGCAAATCAGTCACAATTGATCCTTAAATTCATAGGAAGACACATGATAATCAGAAGCAGTGTTAGCCATAGAGATTGTGTTAATAGAGAAATCCTTTATATATTATTTAGTAATTTTCATTCATAGAGTAATCTTTAAAAAAATATATTGTACATATGTTAAGTAAGGCTTGTCTCCCCTAGAGGACAGAGACACTGGGCTTCATTTATTCAGGACAGAGCTCTACTCACATGGATCCTTGACAAAGCCCCTTGTTCTACTTCATAGCAACATAGCAGGAAGATAAAGGTTTCCATCTTCTAACCTCCTGCTGGGCCTCAGGCTGAAATTTTGGCAGTGTAAAGGCAGTGGAGAATCTGCTTTATAGGATTCCATTCCTCCAGCTGTTCAGGAGAAATTGCAGTCCTCAGAGTCGATTTAAGTAGAACTATAGCTGAATACTCCTTTTTCCTTTTCAGAGGCAAAAGACATTTCTCAGAATTGTGCAAATGAAATAATTGTCATGGCATATACTAGGCATCTTATAGTCTTAAAATATATCTGATGATTATGCCTTTTGGTTTCAAACACTAAGTTTGAAGAAACATGCAAAGGTATGTCACATTATTTATGAATTTAAAACATTAGCAGGTTACTATTAAGCAGTTCTCAAATTGTTTTGGCTGATACCACCTCTTGAGAATCTTTTGGAGAATCACAATTTCACAAAATGTACCTTTCATAAACTCTTATTGTTTTTTCAATACCATTCCATGGAATTCCCAGAACTACCTAAAAAGTGTCACTAACTTTCCAAATAAAGAAGTCTCCATACTTTAAAAATCATATTTTTCATTCCCATAATCTTAAAGGTTTGCAGGACATAGGATCCAAGCCTTTCAAATGGAAGATGTCAAAATACACATTGTATAAAGCCAATTCTTTTGCTGTTATATTTTCATATTAAAAATAATTCATAAATGTTTCTTAGCAGCTTTTGGCATACTTTTTGTGCTAGGAATCTTAAATGAAAAAAGAAATGCAAACTTTTTCTAACAGTGTTGTTAATTGTGTCATTCCTTGGAGAAAATCCTCATTACCTGAAAGGAAAAAAGCTAAGTAGGTTGACATTTCTCACAATCAAAAAGCCATTTTACTTGCTACTCTAATGGGCAGAAGGAATACATGTGGTTTTCCATTTGCCTATCAGGAAGAGTAGGGAACTCCATAGGCCTGGCAGTTGGGCACTTAAATTCAGGGAAGAGTGGGTGAGGACATTTGCACATACATGGAAATCATAGCTATCTCACTGTAGAAAGATGGGGCCTCTTGAGTTGGAATCCAGCTAGCTTTACTCCTTCACTTTAGCACAATTATCTTTTATCCAAGATGGCAATATTAGCAAACATTTAGACAAATTTCTGACCATTTTGTTCCAATTCTTGTTACAATTAATTGTACTTCAGCTAATTTTTTAAAGTTTATTGTACTCTTAGTCAAAAATCATGTACAAGGTAACTTCAAACTCATTTTATTATTTAGAAACCTCTAAATACTGTTAAATTTTCATATGAAAAATGTATTGAATTATGAATTACTGAATTATTGTTACTATCATTGACTAGAGTTCTCACATTAGTGAAAAGAGCACTAGACTAGGATCAATATGATGGCCTACAAGGCTGCTCTAAGTATTCTCTGCTTTGTTCCAAGTCTCCTCCTTCTACTCCCACTATTCCTCCTCCTCCTTCTTCTTCATTGTGTTGAGGATCAAACATAGGGCCTCACATAAGCTAGGCAAGTGCTGTACCACAATGCTACATCACCATCCCCTTTCATTTTGTTTTGGAAAACAGTCTTGCTAAGTTGCCCAAGTTAGACTCAAATTTGTGATCCTGAGTCTCCTGAGCAACTGGGATTACAGGTGTCAAACACTGCAAAAAAACAAACTTTTTCTTTCATTCATTTTATTTTTGAAAGAAAGGAATTAAGCATATGTATTGTGGGGGAGGCAAAAATATGCATAAGCTCTTAGAGGAGTGGCTGACCCATGTAAGAGATCAATTAATGTAAAATATTATTACCATTATTATTTATCTGAGTGACTTTCCTTAGAAGTTCTTTGATGTCATTGACAGTCAGAATGAATACTCCATACGTTTCCTCACACATCTTTTGGTTCTGTCCATCAGATTCTGAAATTGTGACTGTCAATAAGTGTAAATGTGCCCCAAGCATACACCACCTTCATGTATTTAATTCAGAAGTCCAAGAATGATGAGCCATTTCCCTTTTCCTTCATGACCTAAAGTTTTCTCTCTGTAATTTCTAAGATTAAATGTCCTTTCCCATGTTTGTTTATTCACTCACATATCCATTTGAAAGTGATTTATTGCTAAATAGTATTATGCATCCATAGATTCTACTCAGTAAAGTGTAATCTAGAGGAAAACCTGAAGCACACACACACACATCTAATTTCATGTAGAGGTAAAAAGGAATAAGGTCTAGAAAGAAAAGGCAAAGCACACTTTCTTTCAGATTGGAGAATCATTGTTATTCAGAACTCACATCACATGCTCATATAGATGAGAGATGCTAGTGAGGATATAATAAAAATGGAAGCCACAATTAACTTCAAGTTTAAGTAACTTGAAGAAAACAAAGCTAAAGCCACTAGTGAGTTCAGTCTATATTCCAACAATGTCACAATGTCTGACCCTCAGATGTTCAGTTGAACAAAATGTCCCAAAGAATATTTGTGAAAAAAATCAATAATAACTATCAAAAAAAAACAGGTGATCAAATATACCATACACCACTGGATAAGGATGCTTCAAGCAGAAGAAAGAAAGCAACATGCACTGCCTTATCTCTGTGAGGAAGAAAAGTCTGTGTGAATGGGCATGTTGGTTTTGGCTTTCAAGGACTAAAGATGATGTTTCCCAGCCAGATAACTTACCAAAGTCATTGCTTAAAATGATGCCAAATTATCAATATTAATTCAGTTCATAGAAAGATGACTTAATTGTCATAACTTGGAGATGTTTTTAATCCCAGGGTGACAAAGAGACATAATGAAGATGTACCATCTCTGCCTTCCAATCCCTAGGACATGGGAGGCAAGTATCATAAATGAGATGAGATGGGCAGTAATAACCATACTACATAAAGTTTACTGTGACAAGCATAAGCAAGAGCTGTGGAAGTACATAAAGGAGAGAGAGAATTATTTTGAATGAGGATACAGAGTCTCCGTGGAGGCAGTAGATTTCAAGCAGGCCTTAAAGAACAGGTAGAATCTTCAAAGATAGTGCTGGAAGGAGAGCAAGTCAGGTGAAGCAGGAGCTGAGGTCCAGGTGTAGAGTAGGGGGAGGGCCAAATGAACTGACATGTAGCCAAGTTAGGGAATAAATTTTCAAATTTTATGAAATCAGAGAACAATTCTTGAAGTGAGACTCTGTGAAGACACAAGTTATTATTAAAGTAGATCCAGTCTGCTTTAAGATCCTGACTATTCCAGAAATCCGCAGAACATACTTTAAACCACATAGCTGGAGATGAGGGAAAGAGACTAGCCTGGAAGGACAGCACATAGCCCAATTTGGACATTCAAGAGTTGCTGTGACCCTGGGGAAAACCAGGGCCCATGGGTAATTTCTGAACAGAGAAATAACAAAATTGGAGTTGGATCAAAACAGGGAGAGACAATTTTATCTTTTTTAAAAAAATATGTAATTGTAGATGAACAGAAAGCCTTTTTTTATCTTTATGTGGTTCTGAGGATCAAACCCAGTGCCTCACAAATGCTAGGAAAGCACTATGATGCTGAGCTACAGCTACAGTCCAGAAACATTATCTTGAAGCAATATAATTTATAGAAAATAAAAACATTGTTTATCATTATAAATCCTGAGAGCTATAAAAAGGGACCACATTATCTATACCATCCTATGGGGGCTCTTTATGACAGCTCTGGCTGTTGAGAACAGAATTTGGACTGGGGTAGAGAGAAAAAGGAGGTTTTGCCCTCTCTAGAAAGTGAGGTTGAGGATGGTGTCATCAAAAGCATAAATTTTAGATACACGAGTCTGGATTTGAATCAAGCTTCTAACAAAGTTCCACAATCAAATCAAGATTATTATCTCAGTTTCATATAATTGTTGTGTTATAAATGAAGTTATATGTTCTAAGTGCGGAACAGTAGCTGGCATTCAGAACATGTTTTTCCATTAAGACAAATGAATAGATCACATTAAATGGAGTAGTGGGGGCAGCTATACCTGGCAGAGTAATTTGTACTACAGTGGTTGCTTAACTTCCCTTGGCTGGTACAAACCTAGCCCTGAGCTGGACATCACTTTTTGGTGAGGGTTTCTTTCAGCAGAGGTCCATTACAGTTCCTGAACATATCTCTTAGTTTCATTCCCACCTCCTTTGAGTGGAGACCACTCATTCTTCTCTCTCCTGTGTGCTGATGACCTGCATAGGTGGTTTAGTGAGTTGAGCCTACATATGGGATTCCTAGGCAACAAAGACGGAAATTACCTTTTCTGCATTATCAAGAAGCCTGCTTTGTGGGCACCATCAAGACTGATTATGCAGCAAATTGGTGAAAGATTACACATTGTGGAAGGATGAATGTACAATAATTGAAAAATATTGCTCACACACTATTAGTATCTGGCCAATCTTGTGGCAGACAATGACATCTAGGGGAAAGTTACAACATAAAGGCTGTATTCTAGCTTCATCTCCAACAGTTGTCATGCATGCCCCCAAGTATAGGAAGGGTAGCAATTGCATTAATGATTTCCAACACAGATGATGTTCCTGTTTTCCATTAAGCAGAGACAAAAAAAGAGGTTTGTCAAAGGCAGCCTCTGTGCTCACATTGCTCAATTTTAATTTGGCTCAACATTTTAAGCTTCTTCAATGCCCACTTCAAGATGCATTGCTGGCTCTCAATCTGGGGTTTTGCCCAAGTGTGCAGGGCTTCCATCAAGCTCTCCTGCTAATCTCCACCCTCGGCACTTGGATTGACAATTTTCTGTAATGCCTCCACCTGGTTGGTGACTGCATCTTGTTTCCATAACAACTGAAGGAATGGTAAGCTTACTATTCAGAAGACTGAGTGAAGACTTCATCTTGCTTACAAATTTGTTCATATGGTGTCCTTGACTTAGGCCCAAGGGAATGAGCTTTGATTGGATTTCACACCTGAGATTGATCTCCTTACTCCACTAAAAGTCAAAAGAATGGAGTGACAGAGGTCCTACTGATTTTTGGCCCCAGTCCACTGATCACTTTGTCATTATTGTCAGTGGCTGCTCTGAACAAAAATGCAGTGTCTTTCGCTCTGTTGTGGACTGGTCCCCACAGTCAGTCCTCACAGAATGTAACCTTTAATCAGGAATATGTTCTTCTACCTAGGGCAAAGGGTAGATGGGGAAGGCATATGAAGCAGTTTAGCAATACTGTAGAGAGTCAGGGCTTGAGTGGACCATTAGGATAAATGATAATGTTAACAAATATAAGATTTAAAACTTAGTATCCATTGAATACTCATGCATTAGACATTTACAATGGTTGTTTTGCTTAATCCTTTCAATCACTCTATGAAGTAAACACTTCATTTTCTGATTAAAAATATCTCATATTTATTCTTCTTTAGCATAGGCAATAAGCTGGGTAGATCCATGATTCTATAACTCAAATACAGGCACTCCACCCAGAGTCTGAGAATACAAGAACCAGTTGCAACTCCCATAAATTCCTACATGAAGGAAGGTGAAAACCAAACTGGCTTTAGAACTCTTATTCACCTCCTGCAATCGGAAAGTAAAGGTACCAGTGTGGGAAGGTTCATCTTTTAGGGATCCGATCAGGGCCCACTTCTCCAAATCTCCTTCCTTAGAAGATTTCTAGATTTCCACGATCCTTTCTATAACTATCATTTCACCTAAATTCTCCCAGGAGCTCCTCCAAAGTTAATATTACTTTTTCCACTTTACAGATTTATAGTTTGGATTAAAAAGGGCTCATTTAAAGTAGCATATCTGGTAAGTAACTGAGCCTGGATTTAGAACAACTGACAGAATTATTTGTATTTTTTCTGTGTAATGTTATCTCCCCTTTCTCAAAGACTGTATAATATGGTTTGTCAATCCATCAATATTCAGTAAATTTTGTTTCCTTTTTTCATGTTCACATAAAAATTTTCCTCAAATCTTATAGTCACTTATTTTAAGGAAACCCCTTTAACAAAATACAGATTAATTAGAGAAAAAACAAATGTAATTAACACATGTTGTACACATACATGGGTGATACCCAGGAAACAAGCAGCAGTCAGTGGGGTCTTTGAATTCCAACTTACAAAGCATCTTCAACAAAGAATAAAACAATTCAGAGAAGTGACAAGACCAAGGAAAAAAAAAACCTTGAGCATTTAAAGTGGCAACTGTGGGAAGGCAATTAACTGGCAGATAAAGTCTGCTGAGTAAAGTCTGTTATCATTGGTTCATCTGGGGCCATTTTCAGGCAAGTTTCTGAATTTGTCTTCAGTGGTTGCCCTTTGGTCTCCCAGGTCGATCTTTTGTCTTTATAAAAATATGTCCTGCATTTAGGTCACTAGAGAGAGAGTAGAGAGCTTCCATGCATCTGCTTCTTGTTTGCCTTCAGCCCAGTAACACTTCATACTTTGGGGTGGCATATTCTGGTCTCTTAAACCTAGTAGTCCTGCTATAGGCTTGCCAGAATAATCTTATTCGTACAGTAAAAACAAAACAAAACAAACAAACAAAAAAAACTTGCCACCTAGTTTCACTCAAGTCTTTTCCCATAAATAAACAACCAGAATACTTGGACTGTGGGAGAAATGCAGGGGAAGGTAGTGCACATGCACATGCAGAGTAGCTGCCCCTGACTTTTGCGGAGGTATCTTTTCATGGCCTGCTTTCTTGTAGTACTTATCTTCATTTTTTTTTGCTCTTTTCTTTAGATTCTTTTCATTCTCAATGCTGTTGAAGATCAACACAAAAGAAAGTATATCATGTTGAAAGTAGGAAAGCATGTCATATTTTTCTTTGATCAGTGCTATTCTTCAATTGAAGATACATGGTCTAGAATAAAACATCACAAAATGAACTTATCAGTCAGAAAGAAACAAAATTAGTTTTTACCTGAAACAACTAACTCTCATCTAAGAGAGGATAATTATATGAACATATGATCAGAAGCATTGTTCAAATACTGCCTAGCCCTTCTGTGCTCTAAGATTCTTCTAATTCTTTCCTTACTACAGAAGAAAAGGGGAGAAAATGCAAAATGCATGTACATAACTCTATTATGTTCTGAGATTATAACAGTAACTGAGATACAGCAAAATAACTCTAAGTCATGGAAAATAGGTTCAGAGAAGAGCATCTGGAATGGTCATAATACATTAATGCCTACCTTCTCTGACAAGCTCACCTTGCTGAACATACTTCTCTCCAAGACTTCAGGTAAAATTTCTTTGAAGGGCTAAAACTGTCACTAATTAATAACCTTAAAGGTACTTAAACAGTGGCAAAGGCAGACAAGAAAAAGACATATCATCTTTAGTCTCACAAGTCAATACAGATTTAATTCTCCTTAAATATATCTAGAAGAACATGTATGATTCCAAATCAGAGACAGATTTCAGAAAGGTCTTACACCTGTTGAAGCAATGATCCAGCCAAGAATAATGCCAAATTAAGAAATATCAACTAAAAAAAAGACTTCTGAGAATTTATTCCATTATTAAATGACATTAAATCTTTTATATATACTTATAAAATGCACTTTGAATGTCTATTTGAGACCAAGAAATACATGTAGTAATATTATTCACCTATTTAATCATCTGCAAACTAACCTTTTAAAAAAACAAGTTTTAAAAATTTTATGAAAGAAAACAGTAAACAAGCAGAAAAAGGAGAGAACAAAGACCTCCTGAGCCTCAGAACTGTGATGAAAGACAGTGGATGTCTTGGTACTCAGTAGGCACTCAACTGGTATTTACGGCCATTTAAAGTGCCAGAAGCTGGGGATGTAGCTCTGTAGTAGTGTCATGATTGCCTAGTTTGCAAAAGGCCCTGGGTTCAATTCCCAGCACCAACCAAAAATAGGTAAAAAAAAAGTTACCATCCTCCAAAGAAATATGATTCAGTACTGCTTATGAGAATCTTAAAATTACAAATCCAAATGAAGTACAAGACAAGATAAAGCTAAAACATTAGTAGAGATGATCAGAATGATAAAATAGAAAAAAGGCATTACAAAAGCTTAATCTAATATCAAGATTTAAAATAAAATCAACTAAAAAATGGATGAAAGATCATGGAATTAGACCAGAAGCTATGCAAGTCCTACAAGAAAACATAACATTAACACTCCAGCTTTTAGGCACAGGCAATGACTTTCCCAATAGAGCCCCTAAAGTTCAGGAAATAATTCCAAGACGTAGTAAGTAGAAACACATGAAGCTAACAAGTTTCTGCACAACAAAGGAAACAATAAGGAATGTAAAGAGAAAACCCACAGTATGAGAGAGTAATCTTTGCTAGCTACTCTGATAGAGGATTAATATGTAGAATACATAGAGTTGAAAACACACACAAAAAAATCAAATAAACTAATTAACAAATGCACAAATGCATTAAAACACACACTTTTCAAAAAAGGAAATACAAATGTCCAAAGAATACATGAAAATATGTTCCACATCATTAACAATTAGGGAAACTCAAATCAAAACTACACTGAAATTTCATCTCTTACCAGTAACAATGGCAGTTATCAAGAATACGAATAATAGGGATGGGGTTGTAGCTCAGGGGTAGAGCACTTGCCTACCACTAGCACTTGCTGAGCATGTGTGAGGCACTGGTTTCCATCCTCAGCAACACATAAAAGTAAACAGCTTAAATACAGGTATGTAAAAAGTAAGGGCCACGCTGACATTAAAAAAAATTCTTAAAATAGAGAATATAGAGAAAAAAAAGAACTTTATTATTGGTGGGATGGCAGATTAGTAAAACCACTATGGAAATCAGTATGGAGGCTCCTCAAAAGACTATGCATGGATTCACCATATGCCCAGATAAGACACTGCTCTGTATTTATCCTGAAGAATGAAAGTCATCTTACTACAGTGATACATGCATACCCAGGTTCGTAGCATCACAATTCATAATAGCCAAACTATGGAACCAGTCTAGTGTTTAGCAATGGATTAATAGACAAAGAAAATACTACCTGTACTACACACACACACACACACACACACATATATATATATATATATACTTTTATTCAGCCATAAAGAAAAATGAAAATAAGTCATTAGCAGGGAAATGGATGGAACTAGAGACCATTATGTTAAGTGAAATTAAGCTAAACTTGGAAGGTCAAGAGTCTTGTTTTCTCTTATATGTGGTAGCTGGAGAGGAAAAAGGGAAACAAAGATGGGATAAATCTCATAAAAATCAAAACTGAGATCAGTAGAAAAAAGGGACCAAGGGGTAAGAGGCAGGAAGGGAGGTGGGAAGTGCTGAGAAATGATATTGGTCAAATTATATTGTTATATTGTGTGCATGCATGAATATGTAATAACAAATCCCATCAAGATGTACAACTACAATGAACCAATAAAAAATATAGGGGAAGCCTGTCATATAGGTGTATGCCTGTAATTCCAGCATCTCAGGAAGCTGAGGCAGGAAGACTGCAAGTTGAAAGTCAGTTTCAGCAACTTAGCCACGTAATAACAATTCAGTGAGACCCTGTCTCTAACATTTTTTCTTAAAAAGGGCTGGGGATGTTGCTCAGTGGTTAAGCACCCAGAGATTCAATCCCTAGTACCAAAACAAAAGTGGGGAAAAAGTTATGGACTAAGGTCTTTTTGATATGTTTGAACCCTGCTATAGATACAATACAAAAACTATACTTCTATTATTTACACTCTTTGGCCTTGTGGAGGAATATGACTTCCTCTTTTATTCTGCATTATCACTTCACTTTCTGCTATTTTTGAGCCCCCCTTGGGAATTCTAGTGTTCAAAAATCAAAAACATACACTAGCATTTCCAATAATACCATTTAAAATATATTCTTGTGCAGCTTTAGAGTCACCCTGCCTGCCTCAAAACCCAATTCAGGCACTTATTTGTTTAAGGCACTTAGTTTTGCAATCTTGAGAAGTTACTTTTTCTTTCTCATGATTCCAACTGAACAAGATCTCATAATGTTGTAAGGATTAAGTGAGCTAATACCCACATATACTAGCTATTGCCACTAATCTCCTATTGTGGATCAGCAACTAGTCAAACTATATACTCTCTGGGTATCTGTTTGAACTCTCAAAACAAATATCATCACCTCCCCTAATAACCTCATAGGATTATTGTATAATCAACCGTTAAATAAGAAAGGCTTTTAAAAATTACATATTGCAGAAATATCAACTTATAAATTCACAAGAGAACTATAGTTAAAATATACATAGAAATGCACATAAAACTGTGTAAACATTATAACATAACACATGCTTAATAAAACTATTATAAATGTACAATGATTACTTTGTTAAGCAAAACCAAACTCCAAAACTTAAATATCATTCTTTTTTACCTTTAAAGCTAGTATTTACTGAACTATGCACCATTCATTAGGCTATGTACTTTACACCCTATCCCATTTAATCCTCATGGGGTTGTTGAGGTAGGAGCTATTTATCCCATATCACAGTGGGCGCTTCAAGTTTCCAAAGGATCAAATAACTTGACCAAAGTCACAAAGTATGTTTCTAGAATCTAAAATATCAGAAAACATACATCTCCAAGATGTAACATGATTATCTGTATGACCAAATTTTCCCCTAAAACAGTGATATGATCTTATCAAATTCTCCAAATATCATAATCTATAACAAAATAGTACACCTTAGACACTAAAGGAAAAGAGATCATTATTATCAGTTTTATGTTAAAATGTAAAAGTGGTAAGAGGAAACACCAGAAGTTATATGTATAAGAGAAAAGGTAGGCTCTGAATTATCCAGACAAGGTAGCAATTCAAGTCCCTTAATACAAATACTAAACAAATTAAAATTCTGATGGCATATCAATCTGAGGTATTGTGTGTGTACTATTTTGCCAATTCTGAGGCGAATCTAAGAACATTAAACTATAAAAACCCATAAAGAATTGTCTTTGTTTATGTAAGAGACTGTCTTATAAATACACACTAAAATGTTTAGAGACAGCAGGGCACAGTGCCTACAACTTACTCTCAAATGATTCAAGAAGCAAAAACGGAGAGAGAAATGTGTATGAAAGAAAATGCAATCAACTGGAGAAAAGCACTGGGAGTGTTTTCTATTATTTATAGAACTTATGCTAAATTTCAAATTGGATCCTACCAAAAAGGATTTATTTTACCTTGAAACAAATATAAGATGAATATTTGTTAAGTTAGGTTGTAGACAGGTACTTGAACATTCATTGCATCACATTACTTTTTTCATTGTTTTCATTATGATAAAGAAAATCCAAATGATTAAAAAATGTATACAATAGATCTAGTCAAATACACTCTGATCATGAGGAATGCAATATATACCTTTAGGATGAATCATAATTTGAATTGCTTACTTCCATTTCTTCCTGTGATTTTAGCTTTACTATTAGGTTAAGGATGCCCCCATTTACAAGCAAAAAAAGAACATTTTGAAAAAGACTTCTATTAAATGAAAAAAAAAACCAAATATATTATCATGATAGAAGAAAAGGTAGTGATTTTCTTGAGAGTATGTCTTCATTGAAAAAGAATGGAGAAAACTTTAGGAAAAGAAACATTCAGTATTTTAATATGGTTATAATTGCATGGATCTAAACATGTAAAATGTTACACAAAAGTTTTACTTTAACAATACTATGCTTCACTCTTCCTGTTCAAGATGCCGTTGGCTATTCCATTTATGATTTGATTCCTCTTGATTTAATATTGGTTTGGGGTTTGATATACTCACAGTAAGAACAGTTTAATATATTTTAAAAATGCTTTAACATATATTGTGTAAAAGTGATCTGGTGTATAATATCTGTTATCTCTCTAGAATACTTCAGTAACTTACAGAGTCATCAGTGAGCAGAACATGTCAGGAAAATACAAATTTGTTGGCATGAAAAATAGTGATTCAAACACTAGTGAAATTAGTATAATACTTCATTAAGTTTTTAAAAAAATCTCATTAAAGAGTGCGTGTGTGTCCTTCTATGTAGAATGAGTAAATTTATAATTTATTAGAAGTATTAGGAATAATTCTTTAGTTAAGCACTAAAATTCCTAATACAAAGAATTCCTTGGTGCAACCTTTGCTGACATTGGAAACCCCCAGAATGCTTTTCAAATGACAGATGCCAGGGCGACACCCTCAGAAATCATATCATCTGGTATTGAACCCAGTGACAGGCATTTTTAAAATTTCCCATATGATTTATTCAGGTTGAGAATTACTGCGCTATAAAAATAAAGTTCTCTATTGTCTCCTTTTGAACATATTATAATAGAATCAGCACTCTCCTATGTATGGAAAAAAAACTGAAAGAAAATTCAAACCTCTGCTCATTATTAACAGCTCCCACTTATGCCACAGAAGTAAATACTGGACAACAGCTGGAACTCCCTGAATAGGAAGGGGAGAAAGAGACTATTTCATGAGACCATGAAGCAATGCACTCCCTATTAAGTGGAAACAACCTCTAATAGTTATTATTCACTCATGTTTTATATATATTATCTTCTTTAATTTCACAGGTGGAATGTCCTGATAGTTTTTATTTGAATTTCCTTGATGGCTAAAGATTTGAGGATTGCTTTCATATTTATTCGCCATTTATATTTCTTCTTTTGAGAAATGCGTTGGTGTTTTTCTTGTATACTTGTGGTTTTTGTTGTTATTGTCATTTTTTTAGTTCATTTTTACATTCTAGATGCTAACCCAATGTCAGACGAACAGCTGGTGAAGATTGTCTCTCATTCTCATGGTGATCTCATCACTCACCCAAATGCTTCCTTTGCAGTCTTCCAGCACCATTTGTTGAAGAGCCTATCTTCTTTCCAATTTGTGATTTTGGCACCTATATTGAGAAACAGTTGTAGGTGCAAGGATTTATTTTGGGGTATTCTATTCTGTTCCACTGGTCTCATTGCCTATTTTTATATCATTAGCATGCTAAGTTGTTAAAATGGCTTTGTAGAATGTTTTCACATCAGGTGTAGTGATGCCTCCAGTTTTGCCTGTTTATCCCTGGTATTGCTTGGTTATTTAAGTATTTTAGGGCTGGGGTTGTGGCTCAGTTAGAGAGTATTCGACTAGCATACATGAGGCCCTGGGTTAAATCCTCATCACCACATAAAAATAAAATAAATATATTGTGTCCACCTAGAACTAAAGCAAAATGAACGAAAAAGTATTATATGACTTCTTGTGAAATTTAGGATTTTCGTATTTTTTCTAGTACTGTGAAGTAATTCATTGATATTTTGATGAAACTTGCACTGAATCTGTAGATCACCTTGTGTAATAGTACAATTTAGCAATATTAATTTTCCCTATCCATCCATGAAAATCTTCCAATATCTTCTTCACTGTTTTGGGATTTCATTTTAATGGTCTTTCACCTTTTTAGTATGGTTTGTTCTTAGGTATTTTACTTTATTTTTGAGGCTATCGTGAATGGGGTTGATGTGCTGATTTCCTTCTCAGCAAGTTTATTATTGATTTGAAGAAAATAAGTGCTAAAATCTTTTGTGCAGTGTTTAATATTCTCTAAGTATAATCACATCACCACCAAGCAGGGATAAATTAAATTTCTCCATTTCTATCTGTATCTATTTTATGTCTTTCTCTTGACTAAGTGCTCTGGCTCAATTTTTAAGAACTATATTGAAAGAGAATGGTGAGAGTGCTCACCTTTGAATTTTTTTTCTGATTGTAAAGGAAATTCTTTCAGTTTTTCCAAATTCAGCATGATGCTGCCTAAGGGTTAGACATAAATAGTTTTTATTATGTTGTGGTATGAACCTTTTATGACATTTATTCTGTGCTTTTATCATGGGGTATGTTAAATTTTATCAAAGGCTTTTTCTGTATCTTTTGGAATGATCATGTGATCTCTTTTATACGTGATTCTACTTAGAAGTTGTATAACCTTTATCAATTTGCTTAAGTTGAACCATGCTTGCATCTCTGTAATGAAATCAACTGGATTATGGTACATTATCTTTTTAATTTGCTGTTGAATTCAATCTGTAAGTATTTTATTGAGGACTTACACCTAACTTTATCAGGAATATTGATCCATGGTTTTTTTCTTGTTTTTTTTTTTTTTCTTTTTTCATTGTTGTGCTTTATCAGGTTTTGTTAGGTGGCTTCACTGAGTGATTTTGAGATAGCTCCTTCACTTTCTACTTTATGGAGTAGTTTGAGGAGCACTGGTTTCAGTGCTTTAAAGGTCTAGTAAAACTTAGCAGTGAATCCATCTGGCCCTGTGCTTTTCTCTGTTGGGATACTTTTTATTATTGTTTCAATCTCATTACATTTTATTGACCTATTTGTGTTTTGTATCTCCTCTTTGTTTAAGTTTTATAGGTCATATGTGTCCATAAATGTACCCATTTCTTTTAGGTTTTCCATTTTATTAGCATACAAGATTATTTTTGGAGGAGGGGTGCTGGATATTGAACTCAGGGGTACTCAATCAATGACCACATCCCCAGCCCTATTTAGTATTTTATTTAGAGAAGGGTCTTACTGAGTTGCTTAGCACCTCAATTTTGTTGAGACTGTCTTTGAATTTGTCATCATCCTACCTCAGCCTCCCAAGCCTCAGGGATTATGGACGTTTGTCACCATGCATGCTTGGCATAGTTTTTCAGAATATTTTCTAAAAATACTGGGAACTTTAGTGGTATCTGTTTTACCTTCTTTTCCATCTCTTAATTATTTGGATCTTCACTTTTTTTCTTTTGGTTAGCTTAGCTAAAGGTTTGCAAATATCTTTCCATAGAAACAACTCTTCGTTTGATTCTTAAAATTATTCTTTTAGTGTGTTATTTTTAATGACATAATCATTTTTATTCTTTTTGCTTCTGATATTGTGTTATGCTTTAGATATGAGACATACCTCCAAATATCATGTGTGAGACAACACAAGAAAGCTTATATGTGATAGGATCAGGTTATAAAGGCCTAACCTAATCAGTGCATTAATCCTCTGAGAGCGATCAACTGGGGTGGTAACTGTAGCCATGTATGGTGTGGCTGGAGGAGGTGGGTCACTGAGGCATGCCTTTGGGATATATATTTTGTCTATGGTGAAGGAAATGTCCCTCCTCCCTCCCTCTCCCTGTGAGTGTGTGTCTCTCTCTTTTTCTCTCTCTCCCCCGACCTCTCCCTTTCTTCCTCTCCCCCTTTCTCTCCTTCCTGGTGCAACACTCTGAGCCTCTTTCCTCCACCACATTGTTTTGTATGATGTTCTGTCTCACCTTGGGCCAAGAGCAAAGGAGTCAGTCACTTATACTAAAGACCTCTGAAACCATGAGCTCCAAAATAAGCTTTTCTTCCTTAAATTGTTCCTGTCAGGTCTTTTGGTCATGATAGTTAAAGTTGACTAAAATATTGAATTTATTTTGTTATTATTCTAAGAGATTGAGATGAATTATTATATTATTTGATCTCACTATCTCTCTTTTTAATGTTAGCACTCATTGATATAAACTTCCCCTTTAGTATTGTTTTTGCTTTATCCAATATCTTCTGGTATGTTGTTTCCATTTTCATTTGATTCTAGGAATTTTAAACTTTCCCCCATAATATCTTGAATGACTCCATGTTCAACCAATATTTGATCTCCATGTATTTGTATGATTTCTGAAGTTTATCTTGCTATTGATTTTTAGTTTCATGTTAGTGTGATCTGATAAGATACAAAAACTTTTTTCAATTACCTATGCCCTAATATGGAGAAAAACTTCCATGTGATGATAAAAAGAATGTGTATTCAGTTTGAGAATGGAATGTTGTGTAGATATATATTAAGTCCTCTTGGTCTGTAGTGTAATTTAACTCTGATGTTTCTTCATTGACATTTTGCCCAGATGATTGATATGTTGGCAAGAGTACAGTTTTGAAGTCACATACTATTATTTTATCATAGCTTGTATCTCTCTTTATGTCCACTACTGCTTGTTTTTAAAAATTGGTTTCTAGTCTTTGATGAATATGTACTAATTGTCATTATATCTTCTTAGTGAACTATTCCTTTGATCAATATGTAGTGACTTTTAACTTATCTGGTTTTGCCTTAAAGTCTGTTTTGTCAGATATGAGTGCATCTACTCCTTCTTGCTTTCAGTTCTTATTTACTTGTATTTGTTAAGCATTTATTTTTCTCTGTTTAGTGAGTAATCCCATCATAGATGATGCTATTCTTTGGTCAAAAATGATTTATTTTTTATATTAGGGTTGGGATGTAGCTTAGTGGAGGGGTTCCTACTTAAAATGCATGAATCCTGGGTTTGATCCCTAGCACTGAAAACAACAAAAAAAACCAAATAACTTATAGTTTAAAACAAAATGAAATCAAAAACTAATAATGTTTGGGAGCAATTATGTGCACTACAGAAATTCCAATGAAGTTCTGGGATAGATGTATAAAGTCTCTGCCTTTATGTTTGGTATACCTCTTCAAATTATTCCTCCTGTATAATTGCAAAGTTGTATCTTTTGACTACCATCTAACTAATCCTCCCAGAACTTGGGAACCACCATTCCATTTTCTACTTCTAAGTTCAAATTTGTAGATTTCATATGTAAATAAGATTGTGAAGATTTGTCTTTCTGTGCAAGTCTTGCTTCACATAACATATGCCCTCCTGATTAATCCAGTCACAAATGACAATACTTTGGTAAAAAGAGAAAATATCAAATAGAAATCCATTCTGTATATGTACAATATTTTCTTTATTCATTGTTTAGTTAGTGGATAATTTGGTTTCATCAAAGTCTTGAGTATTTTGAGTCATGCTGTAGTAAATATGAAAATACACATCTCTTCAAAGTACATGAGATATCGATAGGAGGTAGGTATATAGATAGATACATGGATCAATTTATTCCATGGGCTATTGCTGGATCATATGTTCATATGACCTCTTTATTTTTAATTTTACAATTATGTTTCTCATATGGCTGTACTAACTTACATTACTACTAATAGTATGTAAGAGTTTTCTTTTCTCCATTTCCTCTTTGAAATTTATCTTTTATGATTTTTATAACAGCCCATCTAATGGTGTAAGAACATATCTTGCAGTTTGAATTTTTATTATTTTTGTTATTAGGGATCATTTTATCATTTTTTATACAAAATTTTATCATTTTTATCTCTTCCATTCTATAGGGTTTCTCTTTACTCTGTCAATTGTTTTCTTTCCAAAGCAAAAGCTTTTCAGTTTGATGGAATCTCATTGTCTACTTTTACTTTTGCTTCCTTGCCTGTATCTTGCCCATTACAATGTCCTGAAGTTTTTCCCCTATTTTTTCTTCTAGTCATTTCATAGTTCCAAGTCTTACCAAAAAAGTTATTGCCAAAACCAGCATAATGGAGAATTTCCACTATCTTATCCTTTAGTAGTTTCATAGTTTTAGATCTTTTATTTAAAATTTTATTCCACTGTACATTCTTTTGGCATATTGTGATAGACAAGGCCTAAATTCATTCTTCTCCATGTGGCTATCCAAGTTTCCCAACACCATTTATTGAAGAGACTGTTCTTTCTCCATTGTGCTTTTGGTACTTTTACTGAAAATCAAATGACAGTAAGTAACTTGACTTATTACTGGGCTTTCTGTTCCATTTGTCTTCATCTTAAGATTTAAGGTACCCAACCTTTGTGCATCCCCAAGGCCCAGTGGGTGAGAGTCCATTGCCCCACTGTAGGGTACTTCTTTCGATGGCTCCAGTTTGGGTGCTGACCTTACTTTGGACTTGCTGCCGCTCATGCCAGTCATTCATAGAGTCCACTGTACTACTTAGGCTCTCTCTTTGAAACATTCTGTCCACACTTGTGATGGGAATTGGGCATCATTCTGATCTGCACTTAGAGATTTTGTGAAGCCAAACAAAACTTGCAGGTCTAAAGTCCTACTTCTGAAATTTCCAGAAAGAAAGGGATGTATGGTTCAAAGGATATGGGGATTTTATTCATTCCTCTTCCAATAAAGTTTTCAAAACTATTGTGTTATGTTTTTAAAGGGCCAACCCAATGATAGTGAAGACTACAGAGAAACTTCTTGTGCCATGAACCTCATTTTAAGATTGAAGTAAATAATACCATTGTTTATTTTCCATCATTTTTCTTATAGAACAATATTTTCATCTCGTTCATTAATTTAAAGTCTATCTGCAGATATTCTTTGTTAAGCATTTGGTATCTCAAGAGAAAAGAAAACTTCTTAACCCTAATTGTAAACAGCTTAATTTACCAGAAAAATC